>JAIUJO010000247.1:85000-90000 GCA_023846275.1 Vanilla planifolia | reverse complement strand
TCTTCATCTTCTTCTTCTACTTATGTTACACCCTTGTGTTTGATGAGTCAAGCATAAATGTTTATGTCTCATATGGGCTTACTTTAATTGAAATTATTAATATTCGATTAAGTCAAGCCATGAATTCAAATGTCTAAAATAGTGGTCTTCATGTCTCTTGAAGTAATGTTAAGCTTCAAGGAAATTGAAGACATGCACTAAAATTTTAATACTTGAGTTTTTCTTTATTTTTCTTGAATTTGATATGTCCAAATTTTTAGATGAAGTGGCGCACTAATAGTATTAATATTTGAAAATGTTATAATTTTAATAGTTGTTGAATTTTGATTTTTGGGCCAACCATTAATGATTACAAGTATAGACATTGCTATTTGATTTTTCAAATTATTAGCAATTATTTTTTACGAGTTTCTCTTCATAGTCATTTAGGAAACTTGTAGCATTATCAAAATATAAAATTATTTTGGTACACTTACATTCAAAAGTTTGGCAAAAAAATTCTCACAAGACACAATGAAACAACTTTAGTCTCAGGATTTTTCACTGTAGGATTTGGCGGGTCGACCCGACCCTACCACTGGCCCGTCCTAGTGTTTAGGCATTTAAACAAATAATAATAAAATAAAAATTGTTAGATTGACTTGGAAGGGCAGACTGTAGCCTGAAGACGAAGGAAGAAGGCCACTAGGAACGCTGAACGAAATAAGCAAAGTCAGCCCAGAAGCAAAGCTGAACGAAACAGTGCGAGATAAAGCCAACCAAGAATAAGTGATGAAATCTTGCTCGAGGAAGGGGGGAACCAACCCCAAACTGCTCGAGAGATATATGAACCAAAAGTGTATATAGAACAATGTCAAAGACATTTCGACGATGTAGGACTAAACTCCCATTCGATTGTCAAAGAAGGCTGAAAGGCAGGCATGATAGGAAGGCTTAGATTAATCATAGTAAATTGCTTCATGATAACAGTAGAATGCCAAGCAGGAGATTCGAACCTGAGCCAGATCTACAAGAGGATGTGGAACCACTGCAACAAGTTTCTATTTTAGTTGATTTCTAGACACTATTATAATACATGCAAGACAACCAATGCATGATCCAATGGCCCAGATCAAGGCCGCCTAGATCTAATGGTCAGGATTGATCTCAAACGGTAAATTCGAGATTCAATCAGAAATGTCCATTTTAGGCTCCAAATAGAACGGTGACTGCTTTGTGTCTGTTACCAAAATGGCTAGTTCATCTTAGAGCCATTGGAGGTTACCATTGCTAAGATTTCAAAACTTTCAAATAACAATATCGAGCAATTCAAAGTGCATAATGTGCTTCCAAAGTCAAAAAGTGAAAGCTACAAGAAGGAACCCAAATTGGAGGTTTTTTCTTCGACTATTTTTTAATCTCTATTCCTCCCTCTTTTTGGTATTGTGTGTGTCCCATATTTCTCTTAAAATTATCTTAAGTTTTGCAAACTTTTTTAATTTCATTCTTTGGGGTAAGGGCAACCCGACAACAATCCAAAAGCCGGGGTTTGAGTTGAGCCTGAAAAAACTCAAGTTGGTTCTGGATTAGCCGTAGGTAATATCCCAAGTAGATTTGAGGTGAACTGTACAAAAGACCTCGCTTGTAATTTGGTGATTTTAGTGGTTTTTTCCCAACACCGGTTAGGGGTGGATGTAGGCTCGATTGTGAGGTGAGCCACCTTATGCACAAAGAACTTCAACTTCTTCTATTTTTTCTACTTCTTCTTCTCCCTCTTCTATTTTTTCTTCTTCTTTTTCTACTTCTTCCTCTTCAACTAATTCTTCTTCTTCTTCCTCTTCTTCTTTGTTTTCTTCTCCCCTTCTTCTACTCCTTCTTCTACTTCTTCTCCCTCCTCCTCCTCTTCTTTTTCTTCTTCTTCTTCTTTTTCTTCTTCTTCTTCTTCTTCATCATCTTCTTCTTCTTCCAGTTCTTCTTCTTCTTCTTCTTCTTCTTCTTCTTCTTCTTCTTTTTCTACTTCTTCTTCTTCTTCTTAATCATCTCCATCATCTTCTTCTTCTTATTCTTCTACTACTTTATTTTCTTCTTCTTTCTTTTTCTTCTTCTTCTTCTACTTCTTTTTCTACTTATTCTACTTCTTTTTTTTCTTCTACTTCTTCTTATTCTTCATCTTCTTATTCTTCTTTCTTATTCTTCTACTTCACCTTCTTCTTCTTGTTCCTTTTCTTTTACTTCTACCTCTCCATCTTCTTCTTCTTATTCTTCTTCTAGTTCTTCTTTTTCTTCTTCTTCTTCTTCTTTTCCTCTACTTCTTCTTTTTGTTTTTATATTTCTTCTTCTCTTATCTCCTGTTCGTCTTCTTTTTCTTGTTGATCATCATCTTCCTCTTCTTCTTCTTCTTCTTTTTCTTCTACTTCGTCTTCTTCTTCTCCTACTACTTCTTCTTCTTATTTTTCTTCTTCTACTTCTTCTTCCTCTTCTTCTACTTCTTCTTCATCTTCTTCTTCTTCTTCTCCTTTTTCTTCTTCTTTGTCCTCCTCGTCTCCATCTTCCTCCTCTTCTTCATCTTCTTCTTTCTTCTTCTTCTTCTTCTTCTTCTTCTTCTTCTTCTTCTACTTCATCATCTTCTTCTTCTTCTTCTTCTTCTTCTTCTTTTTCTTCTTCTTCTTCCTCCTCTTCTTTTTCTTCTTTTTCTTCTTATTCTGCTTCTATTTCTTCTTCTTCTTCTTCGTCATCTCCCTCAGTTTCTTCTTCTTCTTCTTCTTCTTCTTGTTCTTCTTCTTCTACTACAACAACCACTACCTCTTCTTCTTCTTCTTCATGTTCTTCTACTTCTTCTTCTTCTTCCTTTTCTTCCTCTTCTTCTTCTTCTTCTTTTCTGCTTCTTCTTCTTACTCCTCTTCTTCTTCTCTATCTTATTCTTCTTCTTCTTCCATTTCTTCTGACTCTTCTTCTTTTTCTTCTCCTTCTTTCTTCTTCATCCTTATCTTCTTCTTCTTCATTATTGTTCTTCTTCTTCATCATCTTCTGCTCCTTCTTCTTCTTCTTCTTCACCTTCTTGTAATTCTTCTTCATCATCATCATCTTCATCTTCTTCGTCTTGCTCTTCTTCTTCCTCTTCTTCTTCTTTTTCTTCTTCTTCTACTTCTACATCCTCATCTTCTACTTCTTCTTCTTCTTCTTTTTCTCTCTTATTCATGTACTTCATCTTCTATTTCTTCTTCTTCTTCTTCTTCTTTTTCTACTTCTTCATCTTCTTCTTCTTCTTCTTCTTCTTCTTCTTCTTCTCCTTCTAATTCTTCTTCTTCTACTTCTTCTTCTTCTTCTTCTTCTTATTTTTCTTCTTCTTCTTCTTGTGCTTCTCTTCAACTTCTTCTTCATCATTCTTATTCGTTTACTTCTTCTACATCTTCTTCTTCTTCAAGTTCTTCTTCTTCTATTTCTTCTTCTTCTTTTTCTTCTTCTTCTTCTTCTTCTTCTTCTTCTTTGTCTTCTACTTCCTCATCATCATCTTCTTCTGCCTCTTCTTCCTCTTCTTCTTCTTCTTCTTCTTCCAGTTGTTCTTCTACTACTTCTACTTTTATTATTCTTCTTCTTCTATTTCTTCTTCTTCTTATTCCTCCTTCTCCTCCTCTCCTTCTTCTTCTTCTCCTTCTTCTTTCCCTTCTAATTCCTCATCATTATCATCATGTTCTTCTTCTTTTTCTACCTCCTCCACCTCTTCTTCTTCCTCTTCCTATGTTTCTTCTTCTTCGTCTTCTTCTTCCTCTTCTTCTTCAATTCACCATCTTCTTCTTCATCTTCTTCTCCTTCTTCTTCCTTTTCCTTTTCTTCTTCTTCTCCATCTTCTTCTTCTTCTTCTTCTTCTTCTTCTGCTTCTTCCCCTTTTTCTTCATGTTTTTCTTCTTCTTCTTCTTCTTCCTCCTCCTCCTCCTCTTCTTTTCTTCTTCTTCTTCTTCTTCTTCTTCTTCTTCTTTGTCTTCTTTTTTTTCTTCTTCTTCTACTACTACTATTACTACTACAACTACATCTTCTTCTTCTTCTTCTACTACTTTTTCTTTCTCTTCTTCTTCTTCTACTTCTTCCTATTCTTCCTCTTCTTCTTTTTCTTCTTCTTCTTCTACTTCTTCTTCTTCTTCTTCCACTTCTTCTTTTTCTTCTTCTTCTTCTACTTCTTCTTCTTCTTCTTTCTTCTTCTTCGTCTTCTTCTACTACTACAACTACTACTTCTTCTTTCGTCTTCTTCTTCTTCTTCTTTTTCTTCTTCTTCTTTGTCTTCTTGTTTTTCTTCTTCATTTTGTTCTTCGTCTTCTTCTAGTTCTTCTTCTTCTAGTTCTTTTTCTTCTTTTTTTTTCTTCTTCTTCATCTTCTTTTTCTTATTCTTCTTTTTTTCCTCCTCTTCTTCTTCTTCTCCTTCTTCTCATTTTTCTTTTTTTTCTACTTCCTCAACATCATCATCATCATCATCTTCTTGTTCTTCTCCTTCTTCTCCTTCTACGCACGCTTCTTCTTCTTCTTCTTCTTCTTCTTCTTCTTTATCTTCATCTTCTTCATTTTCTTCTTCTTGTTCATCCTCTTCTTCTCCTTCTTCTCCTTCTTCTTCTTCTTCTTCTTCTTCTTCCTGTTCTTCTTCTTCTTCTCCTCCTCCTCCACCTCTTCTTTTTCTTCTTCTTCTTCTTTTTCTTCTTCTTCTTCTTCTTCTACTTCTTCCTTTTCTTCTTCTTCTTCTTCTTCTTCTACTTCTTTATCTTCTTCTTCTACTTCTTCTTCTTCTTATTCTTATTCTTCTTCTACTTCTTCAACATCTTCTTCTTCTTCTTGTTCTTCTTCTTTTTCCTCCCCCTCCTCCTCCTCCTCTTCTTCCTCTTTCTCTTCATCATCATCATCTTCTTGTTCTTATTATTATTTTATTATTATTTTTGTTCTTCATCTTCTTCTTCTTTTACTGCTTCTTCGTCTTCTTTTTCCACTACTTCTACTACAACTACTTCTTCTTCATCTTCTACTTCCTCTTCTTCTTC
>JAIUJO010000247.1:50000-62500 GCA_023846275.1 Vanilla planifolia | reverse complement strand
TCTTCTGCTTCTTCTACTTCTTCTTCTTCTTCTTCGACTACTTTTTCTTCCTCTTCGTCTTCTTCTTTTTCTTTTTCTGATTCATCTTTTTCTTTTTCTTCTTCTTCTTCTTCTTTGCCTTCTTCTTCAACTTCTTTTTCTTCTTCTACTTGTTCTTCTTCTTCTACTACTTCCTCTTCTTCTTAATTTTCTTCTTCTTCCTCTTCTTCTTCTTCTTCTTCTTCTTCTTCTTCCTCGCCTTCTTCTTGTTATTCTCATTCTTATTCTTCTTCTTCTTCCTCTTCTTCTTCTTCCACTACTTATTCTTCTACTACTTCTTCTTCTACTACTTCTTCTTCTACTACTTCTTCTTTCTTCTTCTTCTTCTTCTTTTTCGACTTCTTCTTCTTCCTCATTTTTCTTCTTCTTCTTTTCTACTACAATTACTTCTTCTTCTTCCTCCTCCTCTTCTTCTTCTTCTTCTTCATTTCCATCTTCTTCTTCTTCTTCTTCTTCTTCTTCTTCCTCTTCTATTTCGTCTTCTTCTCCTATTACTTTTTCTAATTCTTCTCCTTCTTCTTCTTCTTCTTTTTCATCTTCTATTTCACTTTCTTCTTCCTCTTCCCCTCTTCTTCTTCTTCTTCTTCATCTTCTTCTTCCTCTTCTTCTTCAACCACATCTACATTTTCTTCTTCTTCTTCATTTTCATCTTCTTCTTCTTCTTCATCATCATCTTCTTCTTCTTCTTCATCTTCCTCCTCTGCTTCTTCTTCAACTTCTTCCTCTTCCTCTTCTTGTTCTTATTCTTCTTCTTGATCATCGTCATCATCTTCTTCTTCTTCTTCTTCTTGCTTCTTCTTCTTTTTGCTTCTTCTTCTTCTTCTTCTTCTTCTTCTACTTCTTCTTCTTCTTCTTCTCCTTCTCCTTCTTCTTCTTTTTCTTCTTCTTCCTCTTATTCTTCTTCTACTACTTATTCTTCTACTACTTCTTCTTCTACTACTTCTTCTTTCTTCTTCTTCTTCTTCTTTTTCGACTTCTTCTTCTTCCTCATTTTTCTTCTTCTTCTTTTCTACTACAATTACTTCTTCTTCTTCTTCCTCCTCTTCTTCTTCTTCTTCTTCATTTCCATCTTCTTCTTCTTCTTCTTCTTCTTCCTCTTCTATTTCGTCTTCTTCTCTTATTACTTTTTCTAATTCTTCTCCTTCTTCTTCTTCTTCTTTTTCATCTTCTATTTCACTTTCTTCTTCTTCCTCTTCCCCTCTTCTTCTTCTTCTTCTTCATCTTCTTTTTCTTCCTCTTCTTCTTCAACCACAACTACATTTTCTTCTTCTTCTTCATTTTCATCTTCTTCTTCTTCATCATCATCATCTTCTTCTTCTTCTTCATCTTCCTCCTCTGCTTCTTCTTCTACTTCTTCCTCTTCCTCTTCTTGTTCTTATTCTTCTTCTTGATCATCGTCATCATCTTCTTCTTCTTCTTCTTCTTGCTTCTTCTTCTTCTTCTTCTACTTGTTCTTCTTCTTCTTCTTCTTCTTCTCCTTCTCCTTCTTCAGGTTCTTCTTCTTCTTTTTTTTCTTCTTCTTCTTCTTCTTCTTCTTCTTCTTCTTCTGCTTCTTCTTCTTCCTCCTCTTCTACTCTTTTTTCTTCTTCCTCTTATTCTTCCCTTTTTTCAACTTCCTCTTCTTCTTCTTCTTCTTCTTCAACTTTTTCATCATCATCTTCTTCTTCTTCCTCTTCTTCTTCCTCTTCTTCTTCCTCTTCTTCTTCATCTTCTTCTTCTTCTAGTTGTTCTTGTTCTACTTCTTCTTCTTCTTCTTCATCATCTTCTTCCTCTTGGTTTTCCTCGTCTTTTTCCTCATCTTCTCCAATTAATTCTTCAATTTCTTCTGCTACTTCTTTTTCTTCTTCTTCTTCACCTTCTTCTTCTTCTTCTCCTCTTCTTTTTCTTCTTCTTCTTTTCTATCTTCTTCTTCTTCTTCTTCTACTACTACTACTACCACTACTACTTTTTCTTCTTCTTCTTCTTATTCTTCATCTTCTACTTCTTTTTCTTCTTATTCCTCTTCTTCAGCTTTGCATCCTCTTTGACTTTTTCTTTTTCTTCTTCGTCTATTTCTTATTCTTCTTCTTCTTCTTCTGCTTCTTCATCATCATCATCATCTTCTTCTTCTTCTTCTTCTTCTTCTTCTTCTTCTTTTTGTTTGTCTTTGTCTTCTTCTTCATTTTCTTCTTCTTCTTCTACTTCTTCTTCTTCCTCCACCTCCTCTCCCTCTTCTTCTTCTTCTTCTTCTTCTTCTTCTTCTTCTTCTTCTTCTTCTTCATCGTCTTCTTCTTCTTCTTCTTCTTCTTCTTCTTCTTTTTCTTCTTCTTCTTAATCCTCTTCTCCTTCTACTTGTTCTTCTTATTCTTCTTCTTTTTCCTCTTCTTCATCTTCTTCTTCTTCTTCTTGTTCTCCTTCTTCTTCTTCTTCTTCTTCCACCTCCTCCTCCACCTCCTCTTTTTCTTTTTCTTCTTCTTTTTCCTCTTCTTCTTTCTCTTCTTCTTCTTCTTCTTCCTCCTATTCTTCTTATTCTTATTCTTCTTCTTCATCCTCTTCCAGTTCTCCAACTTCTTCTTCTTCTTCTTCTTCTACTTCTACTACTTCTTCTTCTTCTCCTTCTTTTTCATCTTCTTCTTATTCTTCTTCTTTTTCATCCTCATTTTCTTCTTCTTCTTCTTCCTTCCCCTCTTCTTTTTCTTTTTCTTCATCTTCTTCTTCCTCTTCTTCTTCTTCTTCTTATTATTGTTATTGTTATTATAATTATTATTATTATTATTATTATTATTATTGTTATTATTATTGTTATTCTTCTTCTACAACTACTTTTTCATCTTCATCATCATCTTCCTCTTCTTCTTCCTCTTCTTCTTCTACTACTTCTTCTGCTTCTTTTATTTTTTTCTTCTTTTTCTTTCGCTTCTTCTTCTTCTTCTTCTTCTACCTTCCTCTTCTTCCTCTTCTTATCTTTTCTCCTTCCTCTTCTTCTACTTCTTCTTCTTCCCCTTCTTCTTCTTCCTCTTCCTCTTCATCATCTTCTTCTCCTTCTTCTTCTTTCTTTCTTTCTCTTATTCTTCTTCTTTTCTCGTCTTCATCCTCCTCTTTTTCTTCTTCTTCTTCTTCTTCTTCTTTATTCTGAATCTTCTTCTTCTTCTTCTTCTTCTTCCTCTTCTTTTTCTTTCGCATCTTCTTCTCCTGCTTCTTCCTCTTCTTCTTCTTCTTCCACTTCTTCTTCTTCTTCTTGTTCTTCTTCTACTTCTTTTTTTCTTTTTCTTCTTCTTCTTCCTCTTGTTCTTCTTCTTCATCTTCTTCTTCTTCCTCTTCTTCTCTTTTGCTTCTTCTTTTTCTTATTCTTCTTCTTCTTTATTTTCTTCTTATTCTTCTTCTTCTTCTTCTTCTTCATCCTCTTCGTCTTCTTCTTCTTCTTCTTCTTTATTTCTTCTTCTTCTTCTTCCTCTTTGTTTTATTCTTCTTATTCTTCTTCTTCTCCTTCTTCTATTTGTTCTCCTTCTCCTCCTTCTCCTCCTCCTCCTTCTTCTTCTTCTTATTCTTATTCTTCTCCCTATCCTTCTTCTTCTTCTCCTTCTTCTTCTTTTTCATCTTCTTCTTCTTCGTCTCCTTCTTCTTCTTCTTCATCTTCTTCTTCTTCTCCTTCTTCTTCTTCTTCCTCCTCCTCTTCCTCTTCATTTTCTTCTTCTTTTTCTTCTTCTTCTTCTTCTTCTCCTCCTCCTCCACCTCCTCCCCCTTCTTCTACTTTTTCTTCGACTTCTTCTCCTTCTTCATCTTCTTCTTCTTCTTCTTCTTCGTATTCCACTTCTTCATCCTCTTCTTCTTCTTCTTCTTCTTCTTCTTCTTCTTCTTCTTCTCCTTCTTTTATTTATACTGCTACTTCTTCTTCTTCTTCTTCATCTTCATCTTCTTCTTCTTCTTCTTCTTCTTCTTCTTCTTCTTCTTCTTCTCCTTCTTCTTCTTCTACTTCTACAACTACTACTTCTGGTTCTTCTTCTACCATTAGTTCCTCACCCTCTTCTTCTTCTTCTTCTTCTTCTTCTCCTTCTTCTTCCTCTTTTTCTTCCTCGTCCTCCTCTTCTTCTTCTTCTTGTTCTTCTTCTGCATCTTGTTCTTCTTCTTTTACTTATTCTACTTCTTCATCTTCTACTTCTTCTTCTTCTTACTTCTACTTATTCTTCTACTTCTTCTTTTTCTACTACTTCTTCATCCTATTGTTGTTGTTATTCTTCTTCTTCTTCTTTAACTTCTTTTTCTTCTTCTTGTTCTTCTTGTTCTTCTTCTTCTTTTACTTCTTCTTCTTCTTCCTATTCTTCTTCTTCTTCTTCTTCTTGTTCTTCTTCATCTTTTAATTCTTCTTCATCTTCTTTTTCTTCTTTCTCATTTATCTACTTCTTCATTTTCTTCTTTTTCTTCTTCTTCCTTTACTTCTTCTTCTTCTTCTTCTTCTACTACTTCTTCTACTTCTTCTTCTTATCTTCTTCTCCTTCCTCTTCTCCTTCTTTTTTTCCTTCATCTTCTCCTTCTTCTCCTTCTTCTTCTTCTGCTTCTATTTCTTCTTCTTCTTCTTCATCATCATCATCATCTTTTTCTTCTTCTTCTTCTTCTTCTTCTTCTTCTTCTACCTCCTCTTCTTTTTCTTCTTCTTCTTTCTCTTCTTCTTCTTCTTCTTCTTCTACTTCTTCTTCTTCTTCTTCTTCTTCTTCTTCTTCTTTGTCTTCTTCTTCTGCTTCTTCTTCTTCTTCTTCCTCCTCTTATTCATCTTTGTCTTCCACTTCTTCTTCTTCTTCATCTTCGTGTTCTTCTTCTTTTTCTTCTTCGTCTTCGTCTTCTTCCTCTTCTTCTTCTTCTTCCTCTTCTTCTTCTTCTTCTTCATTTTCTTCCTCTTCTTCATCTTCTTCTTCCTCTTCTTCTTCGTCTTTATCTTTCTCTTCTTCTTCGTCTTCCCCTTCCTCTTCTTCTTCTTGATCCTCTTGATCCTCTTCTTTTTCTTCTTCTTCTTCCTCTTCCTCTTCTTCTTCTGCTTCTTCTTCTTCTTGTTTTTCTTCGTTATCTTCTTCTACTTTTACTTCTTCATCTTCTTCTTCTTCTTCTACTTCTTCTTCTTCTTCTTCTTTTTGTACTTCTACTTTTTCGTAGTCTTCTTCTTCTTCTTCTTCTTCCCCTTTTTCTATTTCTTCTTCTTCTTTGCCTTCTTCATCTTCTTCTTCATCCTCGTCTTCTTCTTCATTTTCTTCATCTTCTTCATCTTCATCTTCTTCTTCTTCTTCTTCTTCTTTTCCTACTCCTTCTTTACCTTCTTCTTCTTCTTCTTCTTCTCTTTCTTTTGCTTCTTTTTCTTCTTCTTTCTCTTTACCATCTTCTTCTTCTACTTCTCCTTCTTATTCTCCTTCTTCTTCAACTTCTTCTTCTTCTTCTCTTTCTTAATCTTCATCTTCTCCTTCTTCTTCCACTTCTACTTCTTTTTCTTCTTCTTTTTCTTCTTCTTCTTCTTCTTTTTCTATTTTTCTTTATCTTCTTCTTCTTTTTCTTCTTCTTCCTCTGCATGTTATTCTTGTTCTTCTTCTTCTTCTTCTTCTTCTCCTTCTTCGTCTTCTTCTTCTTCTTCTTCTTAATGTTCTTCTTCTTGTTCTACTACTTCTTCTTATTATTATTGTTCATCTTCATCATCATCCTCTTCTTTTTCTTCTTCTTCTTCTTCTGTCACTTCTTCTGCCTCATATTCTTCTTCCCCTTCTTCATCTTCTTCCTCTTCTTCTTCCTCTTCTTCTTCTTCTCCTTCTTCTTCTTCTTCTTCATCTTCATCTTCTGCTTCTGCTTCTTCTCTGCTTCTTCTTCTCCTTCTTCTTCTTTTTCTTCTTCTTCTTCTTCTTCTTTTTCTTCTTCTTCTTCTTCTTCTTCTTCTTCTTCTTCTTCTACTTCTTCTTCTTCTTCTTCTTCATCTTCTCCTACTTCTTCTTCTTCCTCTTCTTCTTCTCCTACTTCTTCTCCTTCTTCTTCTTCTTCTTCTCCTTCTTCTAATTGTTCTTCGTCTGCTTCTTCTTCTTCTTCTTCTTCTTCAATTTCTTCTTCGTTCTTCTTCTTCTTCTTCTTTCTTCTTCTTCATACTCCTCTACTTCTTCTTCTTCTTCTTCTTCTTTCTTCTTCTTCTTCTTCTTCTACTTCTTCTTCTCCTTCTGCTTCTTCTTCTTCTTCTTCTTCTTTCACTTCTTCTTCTTCACCTTCTTCTTCTTCTTCTTCTTATTCGTCATCATCTTCTTCTTTTTCTTCTTCTCCCTCTTCTCCTTCTTCAACATCTTCTTCATCATCATCATCATCAGCTTCTTCTTTTTCTTCTTCTTCTTGTCCTCCTCCTCCACCTCCTCCTCCTCCTTCTTCTTCCTCCTGTTCTTCTTCTTTTTCATCTTCCTCTACTTTTTCTTCTTCTCGTTCATCTTCTTCATCTTCTTCCTCTTCTTCTTCTTCCACTTCTTTTTCTTATTCATACTTTTTCTTCTTCTTCTTCTTCTTTTTCTTAGTTTTCTTCTTCTTTTTCTTCCTTCTTGTGCTTCTACTTCTTCTTCCTCCACCTCATCTTCTTCTTCTTCTTCTTCGTCATCTTCTTCTTCATCATCTACTTCTTCTTCTTCTATTTCATCGCCTTCTTCTTTCTTTTCCGTTCTTCTTTGTTCTTCTTCATGCTCCTCTACTTCATCTTCTTCTTCTTCTTCTTCTTTCTTCATCTTCTTCTTCTTCTACTTCTTCTTCTCCTTCTACTTCTTCTTCTTCTTCTTCTTCTTTCACTTCTTCTTCTTCACATTCCTCTTCTTCTTCTTCTTTTTCATCATCATCGTCTTCTTCTTCTTCTCCCTCTTCTCCTTCTTCTACATCTTCTTCATCATCAGCATCAGCTTCTTCTTTTTCTTCTTCTTCTCCTCCTCCTCCTCCTCCACCTTCTTCTTCTTCTCCCTCTTGTTCTTCTTCTTTTTCATCTTCCTCTGCTTTTTTTCTTTTCCTTCATCTTCTTCATTTCTTCCTCTTCTTCTTCTTCCACTTCTTTTTCTTGTTCTTCTTTTTATTCTTCTTCTTCCTTTTGTTCTTCTTCTTCTTCTTCTTCTTCTTCTTCTTCTTCTTCTTTCTTCTTCTTCTTCTTCTTCCTCTTCTTCATCTCCTTTTTGTTCTTGTTCTTCTCCTTTTTCTTCTTCCTCTTCTTCTTCTTCTTCTTCTTCTTCTTTCTCCTTAATCTTTATCTTCTTCTTCTTCATCTTTTTTCAACTTCTTCATCTTCTTCTTGTTCTTATTCTGCTTTTTTTACTTCTTCTTTGCCTTCCTCTTCTTCTTCTTCTTCTTCCTATTCTTCTTCATCTTCTTCTTCTTGTTGTTCCTCTTCTTCTTCCTCTTCTTATTCTTCTTCTTCTTCTTCTTCTCCTTCTTCTTCTTCTTCTGCTTCTTCTTCTTCTTCTTCTCTCTTATTCTTCTTCTTTTTCTTCTTCTTCTTCTTCTTCTTCTTCTTCTTCTACTACTACTACTACTTCTTTTCCTTCTTCTACCTCTTCTTTTCATCTTCCTCATTTTTTCTTCTTCTTCTTCCTCCTTCTCCTCTTCATTATCATCATCATCATCTTCTTCTTCTTCTACGTCTTCTATTTCTTGTTCTTCTTGTTCTTCTTCTTCTTCTTCTTCCTTCTTTTCTTCTTCTTCTTCTTCTTCGTCATCTTCTTCTTCTTCTTCTTCTTCTTCTTTTTCTTCTTCTTGATCTTCTTCTTATTCTTCTTCTTCACCTTCTTCCTCTTCATCTTTCTCCTCTCCTTCTTCTACTTCTTCATCTTCTTCTTCTACTTCTGTTACACCCTTGTGTTTAATGAGTCAAGCAAAAATTTTTATGTCTCATATGGGCTTGCTTTAAGTGAAATTATTAATATTCGATTAAGTCAAGCAATGAATTCAATTGTCTAAAATAGTGGTCTTCAAGTCTCTTGGAGTAATGTCAAGCTTCAAGGAAATTGAAGACGTGCACTAAAATTTTTATACTTGAGTTTTTTCTTTATTTTTCTTGAATTTGATATGTCCAAATTTTGAGATGAAGTGACGCACTAATAGTATTAATATTTGAAAATGTTATAATTTTAATAATTATTGAATTTTTATTTTTGGGCCAAGCATTATTGATGAAAAGTATAGACATTGGTATTTGATTTTTCAAAATTATTTAGCAATTATTTTTATGAGTTTCTCTTAATAGTCATTTAGGAAACTTGTAGCATTATCAAAATATAAAATTATTTTGGCACACTTATAATCAAATTTTTGGCACAAAAATTCTCACAAAACACTATGAAACAACTTTAGTCTCAGGATTTTTCACTGTAGCATTTAGCGGGTCGACCTGACCCTACAAGTGGCCCATTCTAGTGTTTAGGAATTTTAAAAAATAATAATAAAATAAAAAATTTTAGAATTAATTGGAAGGGCAAAGTGTAGCCCGAAGGCGAAGGAAGAAGGCAACTAGGAACGCTAAACAGAATAGCACAAAATCAGCCCAGAAGCAAAGCTGAACGGAACAGTGCGAGATCACGTCAACCAAGAATAAGTGATGAAATCTTGGTCGAGGAAGGGGGGAGCCAACCCCAAATTGCTCGAGAGAAATATAAACCAAAAGTGTTATATAGAGCAACTCAAAGACATTTCGACGATGTAGGACTAAACTCCCATTCGATTGTCAAAGAAGGCTGAAGGGCAGGCACGATCAGACGACTTAGATTAATCAAGATAAATTGCTGCATGATAACAGTAAAATGCCAAGCAGGAGATTCGAACTCGAGCCAGATCTACAAGAGGATGTGGAACCACTACAATAAGTTTCTATTTTAGTTTATTTCTAGACACACTATTTTAATACAAGCAAGACAACCAATGCGTGATCCAATGGCCCAGATCAAGGCCGCCTAGATCTAATGGTCAGGATTGATCTCGAACGGTAAATTCGAGATTGAATCAGAAACGTCCATTTCAGGCTCCAAATCGAACAGTGTCTGCTTTGTGTCTGTTACCAAAACGGCTAGTTCATTTTAGGGCCATTGGGAGGTTACCATTGCTAAGATTTCAAAACTTTCAAATAACAATATCAAGCAATTCAAAGTGCATATGGTACTTCCAAAGTCATAAAGTGAAAGCTACAAGAAAGAACCCAAAATTGGAGGTGTTTGCTTCAACTATTTTTTAATCTATATTCCTCCCTCTTTTCAGTATTGTGTGTGCCTTATATTTCTCATAAAATTATCTTAAGTTTAGCAAAATTTTTCTATTTCATTCTTTGGGGTAAGGGCATCTCGACAACTATGCAAAAGCCGGGGTTTGAGTTGAGCCCAAAAAAACTCAAGTTGGTTCGGGATTAGCCGTAGGTAAAATCCCAAGTAGTTTAATCTTCTTCTTCTTCTTCTTCTTCCCCTTCCTCTTCTTCTTCTTCTTCTTCTACTACTGCTTTCTCTTCTTCTTCTTCTTCCTCCTCTTCTTCTACTAGTTCTTCATCTTCTTATTCTTCCTCTTCTTCTTCTTCTTCTTTTCCTTCTTCTGCTTCTTCTTCTTCTTCCTCTTCTTCTTCGTTTTCTTCTTCTTCTTCTTCTTCTTCTTCTTCCTCTTCTTCGTTTTCTTCAACTTCTTCATCTTCTTCTTCTTCTTCCTCCTCTTCCTCTTCTTTTACATCTTCTTTTTCTTCTTCTTCTTCTGCTTCTTCTTCTTCTTCTTCCACTTTTTCTTCTACCTTTTCTTCTTCTTCCATTCTTCTTCTTATTTTTCTTCTTCCACTTCCACTACTACTACTACTTCCTTTTCTTCTTCTTCTTCTTCTTTGTGGTCATCTTCTTCTTCTTCTTTTTCTTCTTCTTCCTTCTTCTTCTTCTTCTTGCTTCTTGCTTCTTCTTCATCTTTTTCTTTTTCTTCTTCTGCATCTTCTTCTTCTACTTCTTCTTCTTCTTCTTCTTCTTCTTCTTCTCCTATCATTTTATTACTCTTCTTCATTCTTCTTATTCGTCCTCCTCTTCTTCATCTTCCTCTTCTTCTTCTTCTCATCATCTTCTTCTTCTTCTTCTTCTTCTCCTTCTCCTTCTTCCTACTCTTATTCTTTTTCTTCATCTTCTGCTTCTCCTTCTTCTTCTTCTTCTTCTTTTTCATCATGTTCTTCTTCTTCTACTACTTCTTCTTCTTCTTTTTTCTACTACTACTAGCACTACTTCTTCTTCTTCTTTTCCTTTTTCTTCTTCTTCTTCTTCCTCTCCTTCTTCTTCTTTTTTTTCTTCTTCTTCTTTTTCTTCTACTTCATCATCATCTTCTTCTTTTCCATCTTGTTGTTGTTGTTCTTTTTCTTCTTCCTCTTCTTCTTCTTCTTCTTCTTCTTTCTTCTTTGTCTTTATCTTCTTCTTCTTCATCTTTGCTCTTCTTCTTCATCTTCTCCTTCTTCTTCTGCTTTTTCTTCTTCTTCTTCTTCTTCTTCTTCACCTTCCCCTTCTTTTTCTTCTTCTTCTTCTCCTTCTCCTTCTTCTTCCTCTTTTTCCTCCTCCTCTTCTTCTTTTACTTCTTCATCATCATCTTGTTCTTCTTCTTCTTGTTCTTGTTCTTCTTCTTTTTCTTCTTCTTCTTTTTGTTTTTCCTGTTCTTTATCTTCTTCTTCTTCTTTCTTCTTCTTCTTCTTCTTCTTCTTCTTCTTCTTCCTTTTCTTCTTCTTTGCCTTCTTCTTCTCCATCTTCTTCTTCTTCTTCTTGTTCTTCTTCCTCTTCTTCTTCTTCTTCTTCTTCTTCTTCTCCTCCTTCTACTTCTTCTTCCTCTTCTTTTACTACTTCATCTTCTTCTTCTTCTTCTTCTTCTTCTTCTTCTTTTCTTCTTCTTCTTCTTCAACTTCTTCTTCTTCTTCTTCTTTTTTCTTCATCTTCATCTTAATCCTCATCTTCTTCTTTTGCTTCTCCTTGGTTTTCTGCTTCTTTCTCTTTTTCTTGTCCATCTTCCTCTTCTTCTTGTTCTTCTTCTTCCTTTTCTTCTTCTTCTTCTTCTACTTCCTCCTCTTCTTTCTTCTTCTTCTTCTTCTTCTTCTTCTTCTTATTCGACTTTTTCAACGTCTTCATCTTCTTCTTCTTCTTCTTCTTCTTCTTCTCCTTCATCTTCTTCTTGCTCTTCTTCTTATTCTTCTTCTTCTCCTTGTTTTTCTTCTTTTTCTTCCTTCTATTTATTCTTCTTCTTTTTTCTTCTTTTTCTTCCTCTTCTTCATCTTCTTCCTCTTCGTCTTCTTCTTGTTTCTCGTCTTCTTCTTTTTCTTGTTCTTCCTCTTTCTTCTTTCTTTTTCTTGTTCTTCCTCTTTCTTCTTTCTTCTTCTTCTTCTTCTTTCTTTTTTCTTCTTCTTCTTATTATTCTTCCTTTTCTTCTTCATTTTCTTCTCCTTCTACTTCTTCTTCATCATCTTCTTCTTCTTCTTAGTCATCATCATCATCATCTTCTTCTTCTTCTACCACTACTACTACATTTTCTTCTTACTTCTTCATCCTCTTCTTCTTCTTCTTCTTCTTCTTCTTCTTCTTTCTCATTCTTCTACTTCTTCTAGTTCTTCTTCTTCATTTTCTTCTCCTTCTTTGTCTTCTTCTTCATTTTCATCTTCTTCTTCCTCTTTGTCTTCTTCTTCCTCTTTTTCTTCTTCTTCTTCTTCATCTTCTTCTTCTTTTTCTTCTTCTTCTTCTTCTACTTCTTCTTCTTCTTCTTCTTCTTCTTGTTCTTCTTCCTCTTTGCCTTCTTCTTGTCCTTCTTCTGCTTCTTCTTCATCTTCTTCTTATTCTTATTCTAGTTCTTCTTCCTCTTCTACTTCTTCTTCTTCTTCTTTTTCTTCTTCATCTTCTTCTTCCTTCTTCTTCCCCTTCCTCTTCTTCCATGTCTTCTTCCTTTTTTTCTTCTTTTTCTTCTTCTACTTCTTCTTCTACTTCTTCTTCATTATCTTCTTATTATTCTTCTTCTACTTCTTCTTCTTCTTCCCCCTCCTCTTCTTTTCCTTCTTCTTCTTCGTCATTCTCATCATCATCATCGTCATCTTCCTCTTCTTCTTCCACATCTTCTTCTTCTTCCTCTGTTTCTTCTTCTTCCTCTTCTTCTTCTTCTTCTTCTTCTTCTTCTTCTTCTTCTTCTTGTTCCTCTTCTTCTTCTTGCATCTTTATTCTTCTTCTTCTTCTTCTTCTTCTTCTTCCTCTTCACCTTCCTCTTCATCTTCTTCTCCTTCCTCTACTACTTCTTCATCTTCTTTCTATTTCTCGTTCTACTACTTTCTTCTTCTTCTTCCTTATTTTCTTCATCATCTTCTTCGTCATTTTCTTCTTCTTCTTCTCCTTCTACTTCTTCCTCTTCTTCTTCTTCTTCATCTCCATCTTCATCTTGTCCTTCTTTTTCTTCATCATCATCATCTTCTTCTTCTTGTTCTTCTTCTTCTTCTACTACTTCCTCTTCTTCTTTTTCTTCTTCTTCTTTTT